>OV050032.1:26226850-26253008 GCA_920105625.2 Clusia tigrina
TTTGACGAGTATGTCAATAGACATTTTTCCGTATGAATTTGACCAAAGAAAAATGTTAGTACTAATCCAATAATGAATTTACACACAACTCTAACCGAGTGAAATACCAAATTATGTTTAAGTCCTGAGAGGAAAGTACTCATGGTTTCAGCTTTGCTGAGCCGCCTTCGAATAGTCTCTGATGCATTAGATTCGCGGTTCTCTGACATATTTGCAGTGGGACTATTTTCTGTGCTTCTCGAAGTGTGTCCTCGTCGCTTAATGTCACCGGAGAGATTCCGAGAACAAAAGGATCTTATTTTGGATTGTTACTTATACTAACATTTTTGCTGCAGCTCTGTTATGTTACGAGTAGTTCGTTATATTTAAGCACACTGCAGAAGCATTGTAGGAATTATTTTTATTAAGTGCTAAAATTCGCAAAGAGAATAACACAAAGAAGGAAAGAACACATTTTCTTTTCCTTGGAATTGTGCCAAAAGTATCGCTTCGTATCGAGCAGCACATAATATCGCATTGAGCCACTGCCACCAACACCGCCACCAGCACCAGCACCAACACCGATACCGCCACCGCCACCAACACCAACACCAACACCGCCAACACTACTACCGACACCACCGTGCCATTACCACACATTTGTGGTTGGTTGGTGGGCTGCTCCGGTCGCTCTGGCCTGGTTGTGTTGGGTGTTGGATTGGTGAGGTGTGGTGTGGAAGCCAATGCGAAACTTCGCCATTACCATTAAATATTAGCTGAAAAATGAGCACGGCTTATTAAAGTGTCGTTTTTTGGAATTTATTCCATCTAATAAATATATAAATAAATACAAATATATTGCTAAATACTCGTACTTCCGCGCTCCTTGCTCCTCCGAGGCTCTTCGATACTAGTTTCTGTGTTAATAACAGCAACAACAAAAACAGCACATACGTAAATGTGTCGTCATTATATTTATGTCGTCTATATTTATGAATTTTAATAATTTAAATAGCAATAATTTTTGTCACAACTGACGTACAACAACAGATCTCTGAGTTCTCAACTTTGAGTGGTGCATTACAAACAATTTTTTATTTTATTTTATTTATTGTTTGTTCAAAACCAGATCCTGAGTGTATTCAGCGATATTCGTTTCTATCCTATATTATCTTATCATATTTGCTCACTCCTATGCACGGAGTAGATATATATAACAGTTGTCTGTTTGCATCAGAAACTTTCGTGATTGCGTTCATTTCTGCAAATTTTAGAGTCCTTTTTGTTGTTCACACTCCTTCAGAAATTAGTGAGTCTATCCGACTAAAGAGTCATTTTGCGAAAAGAACTGTTAGCTAGGACTGTTAAGTTTCCTATGTTCTTCTAAGGAATTCAATACGAGGGGTACTATTTATATTTCGGGAATAGCAAATAATAACAAACATTTTTAAATGAAAATGGCTTTACTGTCTTTCAAGATATTCCCCTTGATGATCTCAATACACTTTTGCACTCGTTCAAACCATTTGCCTTAGCAGTTTTTCCATTCCTCTTGAGACACCTCCAAAACATGGTTTTTGAACGCTTCAACTGCTTCTTCGGCGCTTGTAAATCGTTGACCTCGAAGTTTACGTTTGATATTCGGGAACAAGAAGAAGTCATTGGGTGTCAAATCAGGACTGTACGGAGGATGAGTCATCAATTCGATGTTTAGATTGCTCAAAAATTCACCTGTTTGACGAGATGATTGAGAGCTCGCATTGTCATGATGGAGAATGATTCGTCTTTGGCGGTTGGTTTTACGAATTTCTCCGAAGACTTCCGGCAAACAAATGGTCGTGTACCACTCAGAATTGACCGTCCTACGTTGTTCAAGCGGAACAGTGGCCACATGACCCATTCGGCCGAGGAAACAGGCGATCATTTGCTTCGCTGTGCTTCTTCCACGAACAACTTTTGTTGGAATCAGCTCGTCTTGGAATACCCACACGGTCGATTGTTATTTTGTTTCCGACTCATACGCATATATCCATGATTCGTCACTTGTCACGATTTTATACACGTCTTTTGAATCACCAGGGTCGAACTTTTTAATCATTTCCGTACACCAATTGACACGAGCCTTTTTTTGAGCGATAGTCAAATTATGTGGGATCCAACGCGAACAAATCTTTTTTACAGCCAAATGGTCATGCAATATTGAAGGTATGTAAGTGGAAGTAATGCCCAAGGTGTACTCTATCTCACGATATGTCACATGAAGATCTTGCATTATCAGTTCACGCACTGCATCGATGTTTTGTGGCACAACAACCGATTTTGGACGACATTCACGGAGTTCGTCGGCGACCGAACTACGACCACTCTATCTCACGATATGCCACATGACGATCTTGCATTATCAGTTCACGCACTGCATCGATGTTTTGTGGCACAACGACGACATTCACGGAGTTCGTCGGCGACCGAACTACGAGCACGATTGAATTCACTGTACCAGCGATATACTGTGGTTCCTGATGGTGCTTTATCGCCATACAAAGAACTGAGTTCATCGACACATTCTTGTTGAGATAATCCACGGCGAAAGTTGTGAAAAATAATCCAACGAAAACCTTCTCTTGAAATTTCCATTTTTTGGCCAAATTGATTTTCTTAACTCACTGTAAACAAAACAAATAGCACTTGTACATCAACACGTTGTGAGTACGTTTATGCTAAAAAATATCAAACTTTATTATGGTGTTGCCAGATTTTAGCTATTGACATTAGTGTTGCCAATTCCCGAAATATAAATAGTACCCCTTGTATCCACAGGGAGAGTTTTTCGTTATCAATTGTGGTGCAATGTACTGCCCACCCTTTTTTTTTATTACATAAATAATAATAATATTTAAATGTATCTGTTTATTCGAATGTTATTGTGTTTTATTAAGTATTTTCTGTGTATTTACTTTTAAAATTATTTGTTTGCATTTTTAGTTAAGATTTTATCATTCTTTTTTGAATCTATGCAATACAGTGCCCCCTCTCCTGCCCATGCTTTCAAGTTTAGTCACCGCATTTGTTGATTTGTGTAGAAGTTCTCATGAGTTTTAGAAAATTTTTGCTATTGTCGTGCTGTGGTGTGTAAGTGTGTGTGTGTGTGTGTGTGTGTGTGTGTGTATGTGTGTGTGTGTGTGCATGTGTGCATGTGTAGTATTTAAATTTCTTCCTGTCGTCTTAAGTTATTTGAAAGACTCTTTAAAAACTCGAAATATTTGTCAAAAACTTTTGTATAAACTTGTCCCAAGAAAATGTCCGCATATGCTGCCTTTGTGCTCTGCTTGTCTGCCTGGTGATGCCGTTGGCTTGCTGTGCCTCTGAGTTTTGGCCAAATTTACTCGTACCATATGAATGGATGGCCCGTCGCGGCGCCTTCATTGGAGGCGCGCACTGTTGCTTGGCTTGCTGCCTCGAGTGCATTCTAATGTTTACTTTTGAAGGCGAGGTGCGGATTTTCTGCTCTGCAATATCGTCTTCTTCTCGGTTTATTGAACCTTGATTAAGTTTTGTCGAATCATGCTGGCGCTTATCGTGTCGCAGTTTATCACTGGCGCGCTTCCATATGCTCGCTGTACTCGCACTTAGGAATCCTTTGGTCTTTGGTAGCTAGCGATGCACAAAATTTGACTGTAAGTGACATTGATTTTGATTCAAACTTTTTCGCCGTTCGTTTACCTGAGCAGTTTATGCGCCTTTGACATGCAATCCTTGGCAGGTGTCTTTGAGGCGTCATGCAGCATGATGCAGCTTATGAAGTGAGTGCTCTGCGCTGCTTTTAGTTCTGCGCCCTTCTCACTTTATTTTGCTATATAAACACATGCGAACTTTTGCTTTAATTAAATAAGTTTCAAGTTGTAAAGAGATGAACTTTTATTGCACTTTCGTATGCACGCCTTTGTTTGTTCCCCATTCCGCTAGTTGAAAGCACCAACTCATTTCTTTATTTACATGCATAAAGCACTTAACCATTTCCTCCTTCGTTGCTTTACGAGTAGTGTAAATATGCATCGTTTCGGGGTAGAGCTGCTAGAGAAAGACACAACTACTTGTGACCCAAATGAAGATGCACGTGAATGACCCTGAAGGAATGCACGGAAGGCTTTTCTATCGAAGGAATGAGAATCGGTTTGAACTGCATTCGGTGTAGGTGGAAATGTGGAAATAGTTTATTCCTCCCTTGGCCAATTTCGGATGTTTGTAGGGGTCTGAAAGCTGACCTATTTGATGTACCGGCTGGGGTAACGTACGATTTATGTGGCTGAGTCATCTGTGAAGAATGTTTTCTATCTTCTTTCTGAGTTGGTCGCCCCTGCCAATTACTTTTGTTATGCTCCAGCACTATTCTGGAAACATTTTTGTGCAGTTAATAGCCATGTGAGTGGCGACAAGCGCTTTTCCCAAGCAAATTTCCGCACTAGTTCACTTGCGAATCCGCAGAATGGACACATGAAAATTACTGGCATTGCTGCTGCGGTCCGACGCTTAATTTACGCAATTTACGAAATTTTATGTCTGCGCATGTGATTGGCCTGTAATTGGATATTAATTAATTTGATTACAGCCGGCAGCTGAATTTCTGAAGTGTGGACAGCGAAGTAGCACTAACGAAACTACAATTTACGCCGCATTTTCGACATATTTTTTACTCGTACATGCAGAAAATTTCACATTCAACATAAATTGGAGTTTATACATATTCTATATTCCCATTCCCCGCATATTACATAATTTTATGCTTCTTCTACATTTCCTGAAAAGTTGAAGTTTTTAGCATATTCTACCTTTTCTACATTTCGCTTCATTACATAATTTTTTAATTTTTCTACATTTTCTTCGAAGTGTTAAATTTTAAGCATATTTTACATTTTCTACATTTCGCTTCATTACATAATTTTTTAATTTTTCTACATTTTCTTCAAGTGTTAAATTTGAAGCATATTCTACATTTTCTACATTTCACCTCATTACATAATTTTTAAATTTTTCTACATTTTCTTCGAAGTGTTAAATTTTAAGCATATTTTACATTTTCTACATTTCGCTTCATTACATGATTTTTTAATTTTTCTACATTTTCTTCGAAGTGTTAAATTTTAAGCTTATTTTACATTTTCTACATTTCACCTCATTACATAATTTTTTAATTTTTCTACATTTTCTTCGAAGTGTTAAATTTTAAGCATATTTTACATTTTCTACATTTCGCTTCATTACATAATTTTTTAATTTTTCTACATTTTCTTCAAGTGTTAAATTTGAAGCATGTTCTACATTTTCTACATTTCACCTCATTACATAATTTTTTAATTTTTCTACATTTTCTTCAAGTGTTAAATTTGAAGCATATTCTACATTTTCTACATTTCGCTTCATTACATGATTTTTTAATTTTTCTACATTTTCTTCGAAGTGTTAAATTTTAAGCATATTTTACAATTTCTTCATTTTGCTTCATTACATAATTTTTTAATTTTTCTACATTTTCTTCGAAGTGTTAAATTTTAAGCATATTTTACATTTTCTACATTTCACCTCATTACATAATTTTTTAATTGTTCTACATTTTCTTCAAGTGTTAAATTTTAAGCATATTTTACATTTTCTACATTTCCTTCATTTAATAGTTTTATCCTTTTCTACATTTCTTGCAATATTAAAATTTAAGTATATTTGACATTTTCTACTCATTCTGCGCTTTTTGCATATTCTACACTTTCTACATTTTCTACGTTCTTTGCGGATCTTCCATTTAGGCGAAAGCTTCACCATTTATACATTTTGCAGTGTCCGTGGTCAAATTTTGTTACCTTTTTATGCATATTCTACGTTTCTAGTATATACTACATTGCCCGTGTATTCCGTACCGTCTCCATACATTCTCTACATATTCTATACATTTCGCGTATTGGTGGTCAGTTGTGTGTACATAGGCCCAGAATTCACAGCGCTGGCCGTAATCCCAACCGTAGGTCGTATGTGATCTGCATGGAAAAATCATATTTTTATGTTGGATTTTATGTTGGATTCTCGTTTGTGGCCGCACAACTTTTTACAATTTCCATAAAGTGAGGTAAATTAACAGCACATGCGCACGGTCGTCTGTCCCGCTCTACTACGCAAGATGCATGTGCAAATTGCATTTTTTTCATTTCTTATATATCCAAGTTGCCATTTTAAGCACTTCAAATGTCATATGCAAAGGCAATAATTGGCTAATTCGACTATTAAAGTGACTCTCTTTGGCATGTTGCTAGACGGACAGACGCAGACGCAGACGCTGACACAGACGGTGTGACGGGGAACAGGGAGATAATACAACGTCTGGAGGCTGTAATATACGTGGTTATTATGTGTTTATTGGCTGAAATTTACTTTGCATAACGTTTAATGACGCAAATTGTCGGCAGCACATTAAAAAACTTTTTTTTATGCTAGTAAAATATAAAATTGGTTTATGCTTGAATTAACGGTGCACTCTATAGTCGGTAGAATCAAAATACTTATAAGATGAGGTCCCAGAAATCAGTGCTGATCTGGTGAATGTTTTCCTTCGGCTAAATGATACATATTTCCTCCTCAAATCCCATTGTTAACTAAGCAAACAGAGATACCGTGTAACGTGGAGAGCATTTCTCCAATCTTTGAGTTTATTACTTTGAAGGGCCCACAAGGCGTTTTGAATTTTAGATATTTTATTTTTTCACCAATGAGTTCAAATTGGGAAAGCCTAGATACAGTTCCAATAAGTTAGGTTGGAACTCCATAAGAAAAATGGAACTAAATCCTTAGAAAGTGTAACGCTGCGACCAGACCAGCTTGTAGAGTACACAACTACTGATATCTTGCGACATGTGCAATTTAAGAGAAATTAAAATTCGACTTGATTGCTGTGTTATCATTTTATTTATGGTTATTACCATAAAAATGTATGCAGTTGAGCACTTTTTCTCTGTGTGGCTCTCCCTCCTTCGCCCATTCTCCACTAACCAAACACAATCCCAATTCTCACCACTCTGTCAGCGCTGATGTTGTGCTTGTCAATTCTTTCTCTGCATTTTTCATGCTTCACTAGCTGGCTTAATAACATAATAATTTGTTGCCATTGTTTGTGGTGGGTTGCATGCTAGCTTCACCCGCACTCCCTGCTTGCTCCACCCCCGCTGGGCCACCTCTAACCGTAAGCTAGCTGATGTTTGTTGTTGTTGTTGTTAAATTTCTTGCGACATTTTTAAAAGACTTGTTTATTTTTGTAATAGCGTCGTTTATTTCTTACGGGTCGTTGCGTATCCAACAGCATTCATTTTGCCAGACCCACAGAAACACAAACGCACTCACACTTACACGAACGAGTATCCGAACATGCTCATATATTATGGCGTATGAATTTCTGAAACTTCATTTGATTGATTTGATTGATTGTTGCATGTTTAATACCCGTGTCCCGAATGTGTGTCTGCCACACACATTAAACGTAGTGTCCCAGACGATGTCTGGGGTGTGGTCATTCCTTAAGTAGTAAATATTATACTATTCATTAAATTTACTTTAATATTTTCCTTTGTTTTTGTGTCTTTGCAGGTGTGACAATGCGCGAGAAAAAGGGTGGCGCTCTACAGAAGCTCAAAAAGAGGCTATCGCACAGTTTTGGCAGATTAAGTAAGTGCACACATCCATACATATCTAGATTTCAGAGAAATTCTTTTTGTTAATCATATTGTAGGATATGTAGCAAAGTGAAGTGTCCTAATTCGGCTCCTGGATTTTAAGTAGGCTAATTTTGCTCCATCATATACTGTACAATTTTCTTATGTACACAAACCACAACACATTATACCATAGTTAGAACCCCGTCTGGCGGAGCTTACTTGATATTGACCAATTCAATTAATTTTATTCATATTTGCGTATATCCTGAACTGACCGACAAACCGTCGTACCCAACACATAAGTCCGCACATTGAATTGTCTGTCACACAAACCTAACCGACAAAATCCTCCTCATGTTTTGTTTGTGTGGTCGCTATATTTCGATTGAAGTACGAAAATTTATGAAATAAATTCCAGAAGGAAACCAAAATGTGAGCTTCTAATTTGTCTTGTATGTAGAGTCGTCGCCCTACTGCGATAATTTTTCCATTGGCAGATCATTCATCGTAGTGCAAAACTCACTGTATCAAGAACTCAGTTTCCAGGGATTGAACAATTTTAATGATATATATGGATAGTCCTGATTGAAATGAGATGTTTGGCAACAATATACATATTTTCGAAAATATCGTTTTGTGTTTAAACTAATGGTATATATCTTAATTTATCTGCGACTAAGATCCCGAAATACTGCAAGTGATAGGACAGCTTACTGTACACTTTGTATGTTAATATGACAAAGTTCCCCTTTCTTTCATTTTGTTTACTTATAACGCGAACATCACCATTATCATCATCTGCGTCACTACAATTGTCACTATTACCTGAACCATCGGCCGGCATCATCGTCATTATCATTATCACCATCATAATCAGTGTCGCGTTGCCTTCTGCCATGTTCCTCATATGTTCATTTCACGCCGTCACATTCTGTTGGCCACCGCACCCCATCCAATTCTACAGTTTTATAGTGGCTGTTCGGCGGTGATGCTATAAACATTTATATAGGTTTTTTATCATTGGCAATTTTTATAGCGGTACTTTTTCGACAATTGAACTTTGACGTTAGTCATCTGTCATAAACTTCATTTCATTGCTTTTAATGAGTGAGTATCTCCCTCCTTCTCTCTCTCTCTCTCTCTCTCTTTCTCTCTCGCTCTCTCTATCTTTTACAACTATTTTTCTTTCGCTTTGTATTTATTTGGATACGAGTATGTTGCCGACATTATGTGGGCCAGTTTATAGTGTTTGTTTTTGATGTGTAGAGCACTTTGGAACTCAGTAATTTCGTGCGTGTATACATATTCAATATAGTACTTTTTACACCAACAATGTTGGCAACAACATTGGATTTTTGAGGAAGCATAATCTGGGCAGTTTCCAGCCCGAGCGGATTTGGGCAACGTTTAACAATAGTTGTCTATTTTATAAAAGAGCTTCAGAAATTGCATTGCTTGTAGTTCCCCGTCAACACCTTTTTCATGACGTCAGCAGAAAGTGATGGAAAGGAGGGGGAGAAAGAGAGGGATACGAGGAGGCGAAACAGAGGGATAGGAGGAGAAAGAGAGGGATAGGAGGAGGAGAATGGGAGGGATTTGAAGAGAAGGAAGAGCGGGATAGGAGGAGAAAGAGAGATAGGAGGAGAATGAGAGGGATAGGAGGAGGAGAATGAGAGGGATAGGAGGAGGAGAATGAGAGGGATAGGAGGAGGAGAATGAGAGGTATAGGAGGAGAATAATGAGAGGGTTATGAGGAGGAGAAAGAGAGGGATAGGGGGAGAAGGAGAGGGATACGAGGAGGATAATGAGAGGGATAGGAGGAGGAGAATGAGAGGGAGAGGAGGAGAAGCAAGAGAGGTATAGGAGAAGAAGAATGAGAGGGATAGGAGGAGGAGAATGAGAGGTATAGGAGGAGAATGAGAATGAGTGGGATACAAGGAGGAGAATCAGAGGCATAGGAGGAGAAGAAAGAGAGGGATAGGAGGAGAAGAAAGAGAGGGATAGGAGGAGAAGAGAAGGATAGCAGGAGAAAGAGAGGGATAGGAGGAGAAAGAGAGCGATAGGAGGAGAAAGAGAGAGATAGGAAGAGAGAGAGGGATAGTAGTAGCAGAAGGAGAGGGATACGAGGAGGAGAAACAAAGGGATATGAGGAGGAGAATGAGAGGCATAGGAGGAGAAGAAAGAGAGGGATAGGAGGAGAAGAAAGAGAGGGATAGGAGGAGAAGAAAGAGAGGGATAGGAGGAGAAGAAAGAGAGGGATAGGAGGAGAAGAAAGAGAGGGATTGGAGGAGAAGAGAAGGATAGGAGGAGAAGAAAGAGAGGGATATGAGGAGAAAGAGAGGGCTACGAGGAGGAGAAACAGATGGCTATGAGGAGGAGAAACTGATGGCCACGAGGAGAAGAAACAGATGGATAGGAGGAGAAGAAAGAGAGGGGGATAGGAGAAGAAAGAGAGGGATAGGAGGAGAAGAAAGAGAGGGATAGGAGGAGAAGAAAGAGAGGGATAGGAGGAGAAGAGAAGGATAGGAGGAGAAGAAAGAGAGGGATATGAGGAGAAAGAGAGGGCTACGAGGAGGAGAAACAGATGGCTATGAGGAGGAGAAACTGATGGCCACGAGGAGAAAAAACAGATGGATAGGAGGAGAAGAAAGAGAGGGGGATAGGAGAAGAAAGAGAGGGATATTAGGAGAAGAAAGAGAGGAATATTAGGAGAAGAAAGAGAGGGATAGGAGGAGAAAGAGAGGGATAGTTGGAGCAGAAGGAGAGGAATACGAGGAGGAGAAAGAGAGGGATAGGAGGAAAAGAAAGGGAGAGATAGAGATGTTGTAACGAAACTTAACGCTGTCAGCCAAGAATGAGTTGCACCTCCACTCCGCAACGAGGCGATAGTGACTCAGTTGTAAGCACGGGTACCCGGGAAAGCAGGAAATCGGGGCCACATTTGAGGGCTGTTTCATGCACACCGACGAAAACGGATTGGACGGCAATTAAAATGACGCATAAATAGCAATTTTTATTGACTCTTATTTTGTAATTAAATTAATGCAGGCGCAAATATTATTAATTTTATAATATCGTGAATCATTCTGCATGCCTGGCTTTGAGCAACACTATAAAAAAACCGGGAAAAACCAAATTGTAAGCCGCCTACAATTTACAATAAGTCAAACACCTGATATGAACGCACACACACACCCATCCACACTGAAACACTCAAGCTAGTAACACAATAGTAAACAAAGCAGTGAATATAAATAAAAATTAGAGAGAAACACCGAGAGAAAAAGAAAAAACCAGCCACTCCGGATGAAGCCAAAAATGGTAGCTTGCAAATGAACGCTTAAAGCGGCTGTGGAGAATATGGATGTATCGCTGAGTTGAGTGACGAATACCAGCAGTAACAATGCTACAGTTGCCTTAGAGCAAATTCTGTGTGCTCGTTACGTTTTTGCCCCGGTGTTCACGTCAACTGCATACGGTGGATCGATGCCAGCAGCGCTTTTCACTCTCAGGCCATGATTGCCTTCCTTGTTCGAGTGTGGACCGCTTGAAGCTGCCCACATGCGAAGTGCCTGCGAGGGCTGTGAAGGGAGTTGCAAAGTTAACGCCATAGTGGCAGCCAGGTACGTGTGAGTCCTGCTGGGCTCAGAAGGACAGGCAAGCGACAAATTGTGAAATGACTCACACCTCTACAATTGCCGTAAAATACCGGAAAAATGCCTGACGGCGGGGAACCAAGTACGGTTTGTTCTAGTGACGAACTACATCGATACGAGCCACAAAAACTGTTTCCCTTTGCTTGATTTTTTTCTAGATTCGTATGGGTTCGAGAGCCTGTGAGCGAAAGTGGCCATTATGCAAAACCGCAAACAAAAAGTCGCTAAAAACCAACATCCTGTAAATTGTCTGAGGTTAGTTTTAGATTTCGGTCACCTTTTTTACGACTATTTCGACGCGAAACGTGTTACGCGATAATATTCTGACGCACACAGAAATGTGTTTGTCTTGATTTGCTGAGCTATGACTGAAATTAGTCAACTTGAAAATAAATTCTCATATTTTCCAAAAGAATATAAAATAAAATACGAGAAAATTAACTCAGGTGCAACATCGGTCTGTGAAATTTAATAGGAATATTGATCGAAAATTGAGGAGTATGATTAAGAGTCTCGAACTTTCACACCGTCTAAGAATAGAAACGCAGGTCATATACAAAAGAGATGTTCTAGAGTTTCCCGTACTCCAACCTCCCTACATTTTCTACATTCGTCATTGTCCATAATTCCTATCTTACCAGTCAATTAAGGCCTGTCATTGTACATATGATAGTTCTACAGTCTCTTCGTGAGAGCGCGAGTTAAATCGCGTTTGTTTCCTATCGTTGACCTTACACACCACTTTTGCGATTTCGCAGGTGTTCAAACTGCGCCACCTTGCTTTCACCTGCCTACTCATGTGTCCGTCCGTTGCATTGAATAGTTCTTTAAGAGGTTTCTGTATGTCGTTTCCTTGTTCAAGTGGTAAATAGACAGCGTTTTTTTGCAATCTCATCTGCTATTTCATTCCCTTCTATGCCCTTATGACCAGGTACTCAATAGATATGCAGTTTTCTATTTGCGACTAGCCTTTCTATGGCTTCCCTGCTCTGTAGGACATTTTTATATTTTATACTATATGAGTTAATCGCCTTTATCGCTGCCTGGCTGTCCACGTATATGTTTATTTTTGAGTCATTTCCTGTCTTGGTGTAGGCTAGCTCTGCGGCTTTCCTAACAGCGAATACTTCCTTTCGCTTGAAAGATACTGCTCTGGTCAGGCAGCTTCATAGGCTGCCTAATTCCCAACTCTGAGCAGTAGATGCCCGCTCCCACAACATCCATCGTCTTAGAGCCGTCTGTGTAAAAGTTAAAGGTCTTTCGGCTGGGCCTCATGCCCTTACGCCACCCCTCCTCTTCGATTGTAGTTTGATAACTTCTTTCCAAATTAAAACGTGGAGTCATGTAATCAGTGCTGCACAAACCCCTTCTGCCTACTGAGCTATGCTCGAAGGTTCTGCAAGTAAATTCTCTTGCGGAATTCGCTGCAAGATTCTCCACCACAAGGTCGATAGGCGGCATGTTGAGTACAGTTTCGAGAGCAGCCGTTGGAGTGGTTCTCAGTGCGCCTGTTATGCCAAGTTCAGCGAGGCGCTGGATTCTTCCCATTGGCATTACATATGTAGACTTCCTTGTTGCAGTCTACCACTATTGATGTTCTCTCCATTATTCCATGATTACCCCAGAGAACGGAAGAAGGTTAATCACCAAATTTCATCAACGGCAACGCCCTTTTAAAAGTGATCACAACAATGTTGAAAGTGTGGTTTTTAGAATTACTTTACTTATGCTCAATTATCGTATTTTCAGATTGCATTTTTTTCTGTGCGATATGTAGAAGTTATTTTCTAGAGTGTAGGGTACGCCTATTTCGTATTGGTCCAATCCAACCGTGTATGAAAAAAGGTTGTTATTTTGTATGAAACTTTCGGGGGCGATTTAAATTCATGATTTTTCTATGTTTTTCCCGACACGTTTTTTCATAGCGTCCTCTTCGGCGCTCTGAAACTTTGTTTTTAATCGCCTCTCCGTTTTTATAGATTGTAAAAATTAAACACAATTTTATTGTTGTTTTATTGTCGTTGCATATTTTAAACAAACTTGTTGGGCGATGTTTTTTCGTTGGTTCCATATCGTTTCGTTAATGACATTAAGCGGTGTCCGGCTTATTGAAGCGTTCGATTGTCGCCGCCGTTGCAGGCGAATTGGAATTCCTCGACGTGATGTTGTGTTCAATTTAAAGCTCGTTATATGGACATATCGCATCTCGTGGAGCTGCCAAACGGGTCTGGGGCTCGCTGTGTTCACTACGCCCACCCACCTCTCTGACCAAAATCGATTGAACATGAATTTTAACTAAATTAACTTTTTATCAAATTTATTGTTTGATTCGCACAGAAGACATTTACGTGCCGTTTTTTGCTCCAACTGCACGCGCGAGGAGAAAGTTTGCCAGCTGTGGCTTCACTTTTGTGCATTTAAAAAATGTTGCCAAACATTTTTGAGCGAAACTGAAAAAGGAGGAGCTACTGGTGATGGTGATGGTGTGTGTGGCTTCATCGTCACACTGCATAGTAAGAAGCGGTATGGCTTAAGCAAGTTTTACTGACAGTTTTGTTGAGTATCGTAATTTCTTTTTATTATTCACACACACACACACACACACACACTCGTTGTTATCAATTCTCAAACTGTGGCAGTTTTTCTTCGGGCACGTGTTTTGTTAAGTTTTCCTTGCAATTTGACCGCAATTGCTGCAACTTTATACGTGTACCTCTGCGTCTTGCTGCTTCCTCAGATTGCATTTGTTTCACGCTTGTGCACTGCCAAATACTCGTATTTCCATGCCCCAAATATACTCTCTTGTTAGCATCATAGTCGTCATCATCATCGTTGTCGAAGTATTGCAAAGTTTCCTTTCCTCATGAAATTTATATTAGCACGTGTATACACGTGCATATTCCTGCTTCCTGACTTCCGGCCTCGTGTTCGAGTATGATAAAATCCAAACGAAAAAGAAACTTAACCAAACTATACTTTGCAATATAATTTCAAGAGATATCTTTAAAAGTTTTTGTTCTGCAATAGTTTACAAAATGATTGAAACTGGAATAAATTCCTTGTAGTCTTAGAAGGATATTTGCGAATTGTTCGTTCAATCAAACCCTACGATTCTCGTACTTTCTTGTACTATCCGTTCTCTAAACAAGACTAGGTCCTGACAAATAAAGCAGCTAGCAAATGAATTACAGACTCGCACTCAGCCTCCTCCCTCACAGTTTTCACAATTTGACGCTTAATTACAAAGGAATTCTCTCTAAAATACTTTGTGTATCAGCTTGTCATAAAAGTGAGTCAATTGCTGCGAAAGGTAACAAAAAGTCCAACAAGTGGTGTGGTGTTTATAGTAAGTTGGTGCAGTGGGGGAGGTACAGTTTAATATGCTTAGGTTCATATGTTTATACACATGATTTCTGCCGCAGCTGCAGGAACGAGGAGGAGCTGGAAACGATCCAGCATCTCTTCTGTACATGTCCAGCTTTTGCTAGAAATAGGGAGCGTTTACTAGGATCCCATTTCTTAGCAAGTATAGATGGTCTATGCCTGTCAGGTGTTAGCAACTTTCTTCGCTATGTAAAAGGCTCAGGGTGGCTCAATCTGGAGGGGGAAGCATAGCCATGCCTCGCATCCGCGGCTCACAACGGACCCAACTGGTGGTCTAAGTGGCACCACTGGTTTGTTGGTGATGCGGCTGCCCTACCTACCTAGGTTCATATGTTAGTGTGGAATGATCGCATAACTAAACTACGGGTAGTATGGTCCATTTGTGGCACCGTGAGATAAAGTGACACTTCTAATGTCGACAGCAGTCCAAGAAAATATACCGTCTTCAGTTTTTGGTTCTCATAAGGGTATAAAGTTGTTTCACTCTGTTATGGTCTGTTTGCGAGATTTTCAGCTCTGCTTAAATGTGCCTCCAATTCTGTCATATGGCAAAACCCGTCCCTCAAAAATTTTCCTATTCCATCGAAATTTCAAGGAGCAGAAAATTTCAGGTGGACTTATATCCTTGAAATTTTCTTCTCTGACACATTTATATACCCTGCTGTTAATAATAATAATTTAGCTTTAATAGTTTGCCCCATGGCCGACACTGCGACCTAAAAGATCTTTTGTGTCATACAACATTTGTCATCAATGATCCATGTGATCACAATTGTCCGATCTACTATGCCCTATAGGTTTAGTACCGGCGTTTCTTCCGTAATAGCATTTCGTCCGTTTGGTGATGTGAAATCGTCACAATAATTTATCAGGTTCTTTTCTACCTAGATGTTCCTTATCTAGAGAAAGGAAATAGCTGAATGTCATGTTCTTTCATCATCTTTTCCGCTTTATGGATGAATTTGAGAATGTCCATAACCGGAGCATTCTTTAATTCTTCCAGAGCCAACTGGTCGCGGTGGCATATATTCATTCTGGTTCTTGTCAACGCAATGCATTCGCACAGTATGTGTTCCGTGGTTTCCTCTTCTTCTAGACAGAGCCGGCACTCCGTATCATCAAGAATGTGGATTCTAGTCAGGTGATATTTCAGATAATAATGACCTGATAGAAAACCTACTATTTTTCCTATGTCTGTTTTGCACATATTGCGCAATTCTTTATTGTAGGTGAATGGCCTTACCAGTCTTTTAGCTTGGCGAAGCCCCTCTATCCCTTCCCAGTGTGACATTCTGAGACTATGTTCCCAGTTATCTACCCTGGATTTAGCCTCCGCCCAGTTGATACCTCAGTATGGCTCCGGACCTATGAGGCTTGCTGCGGAACCGGCCCTAGCCAGCTCGTCAGCAATTTCATTGCCTTCAATCCCCGAGTGACCCGGGACCCAGCAAATTGCAACCTTATTTGTTGCCCCTAGAGATTGTAGGTTGTTGAAGCATTCTTCCACCAGTTTCGATTCTAAAGAATATGAAGCTAATGCCTGTAATGCAGCTTGACTATCTGAATAGATAGCTATGTGTGCGCCCTTGATACCCGTTTTCAGATTTGTCCTCGCACAGATTGAGATTGCTTGAATTTCAGCCTGGAAGACGCTAGGCCACCTGCCCATTGGTTCTGAGATTTTGGTGTTTGGTCCATAGACCCCTGCACCGACTCCGGTGTTTGTTTTTGAACCGTCTGTGAACCATTCTAGACTTCTAGGGTCGACCCAAGGGCCTCCTATGTCTCATTCATCACGGTCTGAGATAATAATCTGAACATTGCGATCAAACTGTCGTTTTGGAATCATATAGTCCGTTATTGAGCAGATTATGTTTTGATCTGTTATGTTATTTAAAATATTGAAATGACCATAGTCATGAGGTTCTTGTCCAGACAAGATCTTCATCTTTAATGCGCTTCTAGCAGCACATTTTTTCACGAATGCGTGAAGTGGAGATAGTCCTATTATGGCCTCAATAGCAGCGGTTGGGCAGTTTCGCATGGCACCGGTGATTGCCACGCAAGCCTGCCTTTGAAATCTTGTAAGTATTTTCATACCAGATTCTTTTGTTGCATAGGTAATGATTGGTCTAACCATCATTACATACATCCAGTGTATCATTTTTGAGTCAAGACCCCATGTTCTACCAAAGAGACTTCGACATGCCCACATTGCTCTTGTGGCTTTGTTTATCACCGGGTGTAGGTGAGAGTTCCAATTCAGTCGCTTATCCAGAACTACACCTAGATATTTGACCTCATCGGAATATTCTATATTGATTCCCTCAACAGCTATTGTACCAAGGTTCAATTTTAATCTGTTTGTAAAAGGAACGAGAATGGTTTTGCTAGGATTCATGCATAACCCCTTTGCGCGACACCATTCTGAGATGAATGCCCTGCTGTTATCTGGCTTCTCTCTATGACCCGACACTCAGCAGAGGCGGAAATTTAACTGAGGCTCCACTTCAGCCAGGTAAGGGCGGATTGTGGATTGGTGTAACAGAAAGCGATATATTTCTGTATATTACACTGAGGCATCCAGTGATAACTCGCGAACATCCTTTAGCATCTTTTGAATATGCAAAACCTCACGGAAATGTGGATCTTCGATTCTGTTGACACCTCTGCAGTTATAGCAGGTTTTATCAGATAGATGACTGTGAATTCGTTTACAACTTAGTAGAGTTTAGTGGAAAACCAATTTGGCAACTAAATATTATCCATGCTGAACAATTTTGTTAGTTCAGGCATCACAATTACTTCATTGCTTGCACTCGTATCAATGTTCTTGAATAAATATAATAAATAATCGTAAATACTAAATAAATGCTACGCGTTGATGATTCACAGAATGTGTCAACATGGCCAATGACCGAGGAAGGCATTGAATGAGCAGAGCTTCACAACTCAATATAAACAAGCAACTTGACCCAGCTAACCTAAACCTGTCAAATCTCGATTGCTTGCACATAAATTCCACACATGCACACACCCACACACACACACGCACACGCAGCCGCAGCCGTACTCATGCACTCGTCCACACACTCCCAAGTGATAAGGTTCACTTGGGCTGCTGATAGCTGAAGCCCTGTGTACTGTTACTGCCGCTGACGTGCGCTTACCGAAGCCCATCGAGCATGCCATTGAATGGATGAGATACCAGTATCTCGTGTGTACGAGAGCTTGTAAATAACACAATGCGCATAGAAAGAATATTTCAGAAAATACGACTACGAGTGCGTAAATTGGCATTTAAGAGATTAATGGCAGACACTCAAGTCGACGTATGTACAGCTGGGAGCAGACGTTGCTCGGATGATGGCTGTAGCAGAAACTCGCTGAGCTGCTTATCACACAGAAAGCTGTCGAGATTTTTGCCCAGAGTGCCGAGTATGAAATGTGCTGCTGGCTGCAACTGCAGATAAGACCAGCGGAAGATGTTGATAATAGTAATGATGATTGTAGTACCACTGATGATGGCGGTGATGTTCAAGATAATGACATTGCCGATGATTGTACGCAGGAATGCACTGAGCTGAGTGCCGAGTGAGACTAATTGTAGGGTTCTTCAAATTGTACACAAAAATTTCATAGTTCCCACAAATCTAATGGAAATGGTAGTTAAATGCATTTGAATAGGCGTTTAACCGCATGTGGTTTGTTCGTGAATGGTATCGACAACGACTGCGTTTGCAAGCGAGCAAATTCCATGATTTGGAGATTAACATGTCCTTTAGGATGCCCGACCAATGCAGTGTTTTTCAGGTAGAGGTCGCGGCTATAGAGGCAGCACTATCTTGGCTAAGGAAGAAGAAGGTATCTGGACATGATATTTGCATTCTGTCCGACAGCACCCTGGATTCGGCTATTATCACCTCAAAAGCCATCCAGAGCTGCCGCAAATCTTTAGAGGAGATAGCTAAGCAGACCCGTCGGCATCTGTGCTGGGTTCCCGGTCACAGATATATTCCAGGGAACTGCAAGGCGGATGAACTTGCCCGTGAGGGTACTACCATACCGATTGAATCAGTTAGGTCGAAATTCGGTATTCCTATTGCCACGTACAATACAATATCCTAGTAAATGATTCCTTTGGAGCCACGCAAAATATCTTTCCAGGAATCGGTATAATCTTATACTATGTAATACACACATCGACATAGCGAATATGTTCTTAGAGGAAAAGTTTGTGTGGTGTATCCCGCCTCATCTCATGCGTATCTTCTTTGTCACTTGTGGGCGTGTCGTTGCCACTACATCACTTGTGACTTTCTTCAGCACATAATCAGTACAATTTAGTATGAGTCTCTATTTGAAATCTATTCACTACTTAACACTCAGTTTCCATTACGTGCACCCTGCTCATGTGTTCCACGCAGCATTCCCTCAACATTCCCGCTGTGGCCGGTAATGTGTCATTTTGACAATTGGTCAGACTTTTGATAATTTGATCAAATCTTATTTCACAACAGCTTGGATTTTTTCGATTTTGGTCTGGCTTAAGTAGCACTCTGGGAACACTTCTGTCGACATTCATTGCTGCAACTACCGCTGCCACTACACCCCTCTACTCTCTTTGTTATGAACAAACAATGAAATCCTTTTTTGATAACAGTTGCTGCGGCAATGGCGATAAAGAGATAATCGTGACAGTATACGGCGCCTTAATATGCGCCCGTTGGCACCGTGGCGCTGAGCGCTTAACTTCGCTGTACCCTATCAGCAGTTCACTAAAGTGTTGATATTATTTTATTTTACTTGACTTTATTTTTTCCTCTGGTACGTCTCCCCGCCCTACGTTGGGATACTTGAACGGCTTAAAATTGTTTGTGATGTTCGCCTGTGATGGTGGGAGATTTAGCGAAAAGCAGTGCCCAAGGACGATAAAGAAAATTATCACTTCCAGCTGGGATGCCACTATCTTTCTACTACCCGTAGTTGTGATTTACGCAGAACGCTGTCTGGAAAATCCGCCCGCAAAGAGTGCGAAGAGTGGCGAAAAATCCACATGCACGTAATTCACATCCATGCGGAGGGCTTTACACACGCTATTGTTGCAACAGCATGTAAAGTTTCCTTTGATGTGTGGAAACAACAAAAAGATCCCCTAAACATGCCTGCCCAGCTTTCTAACTGCGTTCTTTGTACTTACTCGTGCTTCAGACATGTACGCGGTGGACAGTTGTGATATTGATATAAATGGATGCTTCTCTGCTCGTCCGTTAGTGCTCAAATTGATTTAGATTTCCAATTATTTGCCGCAAACTAAGATGGACCATTTTTTAGTGGAACTGCTTTATCAGCGCTATTCTTCCTTCGTGAGCTCTAAATAAAAGGAAGCAGATTTAAACAGGCAAAGAGCAAATGGCTGAGTTCAGTATGAGTGCCTAAAGCTGTGCGGGAGATTTTGGGATTATTTGCTCTAAGCGTCGACGGAATTTGAGAATTTGGATCCGATGGGCTGAGTCGCTTTAGACTGGTGGTGTGTTCCTTTTCAACTATGTGGCTTAGTCCATAATTGGGGTGTGAGGGAAGATTTTTTTGTATTTATTACTAATAATTCTCGTCTCCTCGTTAACCAGTGAAATTTTGAAGTCACGATGCTTTATATCGTTAGGTACATACCATGGAGCATTTATAATTGTCCGTACTATTTTGTTTTGGAACCTTTGGATAATTTCCACATTAGTTTTGCTGGCGGTGCCCCATATTTGTAATCCATAGGTCCAGATTGGTTTCAAAAGTAATTTGTATATTAGTAGTTTATTTTGGGTTGTTAGTAGTAGGCCTCTATAAATGGTTTGGGTTCCACAAGTCTTGATAAGGAAGCACAACATTGCAATTAACGACGCTCACATAAACTTCGCCTGAAACAGATTCCGTGGGTTTGGTCATTGTTTCACAAGCTCAATCAAGCAATCCGCATGGCACTGATTATTGCTTGTTGTAGGAAAGGCGGTGAAGTTATCTTGTGTCCCGTATTCCGTCATCCTTTGATCCCCCTTCTCTTTCTCCGCATATCTTGTCTCTTCTTCTGGACCAGCTCTTTATTTTCTTTCAGCTTTTGCTCACCAGCTCCGCCTCAGACCATCGAGGGAAATGACTGTCTGTGTGTGTGTGTGTGCGAATAATCTATTTCGCAACTAATTAGCTCATCAGTGTCTCATCATCTGGTTGCTTGTTTTGATATGCGTGGGAAATTCTTATTTATTTGTACAAATTGTTTTAATTATTCACGTGTTCGTGCATAAAATCTGTCAAGCTGGCTTTTTGTATTTTCTTCTTTCTTTTAGGAACAAAATTATAGAAATTCTGTGTGAATCATTTTGTCTGTTGCTATGCTTCTACATACATATATAATTGCTATTAATATGACAGCCGACGGCGAGTACGTAAACACATGGTTTGTGTTCTGGCAGATGCCGATCTTACCGCATGAGTAGGTTCCCAGGTACTCGACAGACTGGAGTTCAGCTTGTCTGCGACAGTTAATGACACAATCCCATGGAATTGGACTTTGATGCGTACCACTCCAAGTTCATTGAAATACTCATGCCGTGCTATTTTCGATTTCGAATCACCGTTCTTTTTGCCATTGAAAAATAATTTTTTTTTGGTTTTTAAATGGTTTTTAATGAAGCTTCGCTTCCAAACTTTTTAATTGCGTAAACATTTGTGTACATTTAAAATCATAAACAAATTAATTACATGAAGCGTACACGCATTTCAACGGAATACGTTTTCGCGCAGAAGAGCAGCTAAAAATTCAAAAATTATGGCTATTAAAATAAACACCGCGTACATATTTTTCTTGTGGCTCTATTCGAGCACGTAAGTATTTTCTGAAAATTCAACACTCCCCCTGACACATCCCCGAAGACATGTCTACGCATACATACTCACAGCCTACGAAATATCCAAATAAAAGCGCCTTTAATAACTGATTGAGACGTGCTTTTTTGAACACTGCAATATTCTAGACTCTAGAGTAAGATGGAGGAAAAATCTGTAACGCCCAAAAGCAGGTGTGGCAAATGTAATCATGAATACGTATTTACTCAACTGATCAATGTGAGACTTGATTTAGATTCAGACATACCCGACCGTCTTTGCTGATTTGCGTATAGAGTGTATCTGCAAAACTGAAAAGGTATTTAGCATTTGAACACCCGTTTGAACATGGATGGATCTGGGAAACCAGTTTCTGTACGACTTGCGCCAGTTGATAATAATGTGTAAGACGGAAAATCATATGAAAAATTAGCATATAGTCAACAGACATTTTTTCACATTGATTATGCTTTAACTTGGCAAGTGATTATTCCGCCCATTACCATACATGATGGACAATGTGGTGGAAGCAGACTCTCTTCCTATAACATGGGAACAACGGGAATTTACAACATTGCACATTACACGGAATATAACGGGTAATGTCAACTATTGTGTCATGCTCTGTGGATGCCTTGCTGTAGTTATTAAACACTTATTTCTACGGAAAGTAATTGGGTAGGCTCTTGTTACCTGTAGGAACTACACTATGTTATCGTTGTATTTCGTGATCGCTTCTAATTTTTTTTCGATAAATAAGACATTACACCATGTTGGTCTTTAAACACTGTATTCGTGCTTTTCTTTAATGCTGATTCTAAACCAGAATGCTTGTTTTGAATTAATTTATTGAATGCGTTAAACACGAAACAGACCTCTCTTAATAACAGCATCGTAAACCTTCAAAATTAAAAAAATTTGGTCTCAGGATTCTACTTATATTAAATAGCATGGTGGTTCTGAAGATTGGGTCCCCAAAATGTCCTGACGGACCGCCTTGCTGATATCATCTTTAAATAAGTAGAAACTTTCATATGTATTCCGAAAATGTGATGTCATTTAATTGCATATATATCCCGATTTCTAAGTCGGAACTCATTTGCGGAATCAGTGACAGTGCACTGGTAGAGCACCTCTTTCGAGATTGCTTAGAGCTCGGGCTCGGAAGATACCCTGATTATAATATTGTTATCTTTTAAGTTTCAGAAACAGGAAAAAGTTACAGAGGTCCCACTCAGCCCATTCTGGTGTTATGTTCCACCACCAACTTATTGATTTATGCTCACGGGAAACGGTTAGAACAACCTTCTCATTTATCCATCTCAACTGATTGGAAACCATTCATTTGCGACGACTTAGTTTTAGTTCTTACGGTGTAGCCATCTAACCACGTTTCTTAGCCAATTACGACACTTTGGCGTAAGTCTGAGTTAACAGTGAAGGTAGGACATATTGGTCCAGTGATGGTTACGCGATGCTGGGGTTAATGGTATTTAATCAGTGATGGGACGATTGCTTTTTCTTCTCGTTTGAAAAATCTTGTTTATTCCGCAGCCTTCCTAGTGGTGTTTCTAGAATCAACTTTTCATACGTTTCTATATGCGGCCGTTGGGCGAATGGTATGACCAGACCCACCGTCGTCTCCAGACAAACCCGTTTTCGCGACACGGTCTCACTGCCCGACACCTTATTTGAACATTTTTAACGCTTCGCTGAATTTAATTTCGTTTTAACTTACTGCAACAGTTCGAAAAAACTTTGATCTGGCGTTTCACCACTAAAGTCTGTTACTCTGGATGGGGCCGAAGCCAAAGCAGATAAGGCTTGCACATGGTTAAGGCATGGTTTCTACTATGATGTTGTTGTTTTTGTTGTTATTGGTTGGCGTGAACAAATGCGCGCTTTACTCAAAGCGTTGACTTGCGAAGTTGTGCAAATGGAAATCCATTTGAAAATTGCGCTCACTTTTGGTTTCAACGGCCGCGGCAACAGCAGCAGCAAACCAGAAAATCAACATCCGTTTCCTGTGCATCCGCCTGCCTGTTACTATTGCTTTCAAATTTGCATGCACCATTGCACGCGGCGCACAACACATGCCAACCGACGATAAACATTTGCAACTCTGCGCATGCAACAAGAAGAATCACAGCCACGCCAATGAAGAAACACCGCAATCGTAGTCCGTGTCGTAGTCGCAGTCGCAGTCGCAGTCGTGGTCGTGGTCGCCGTCACGTCACGCAAGCTTCGTCAAGAATTTGTGCAAAAATCCACAGGATTCATGTTAGAATTTGCAATTAGAATCTATGGGGATGAGAGAGGGACCGGGATCTGGCACCCACAATACTGGTTAATGTGTGTAGCAGCGGAGAAGAGGGGTGAGCAGAGTGCAGTGGGCTTGTTGTATTGCCCATAGTTCGTCATGCAGAGAACTGCATTTGTATGTGTATACATATATCTTTGCATGTGGAATTTTTGTGTGTGAGTAAACGTGTGTATGTGTTAATCCATTGCCGCCGTCTTGTCTCGTCGCTTGGGTCTTGAGAAACGCATTGGCAGACGTACGCTTTGATAGACTTTCAGCACCTCCTCACTGCTCGGCGCGTTCAATGACACGCGGGTTTCGGGTTCTCTTTGCGCCAACCACAGACACATCAACAACCACTCCACTCACCATATCCACAGTTCTGCACCTCTCTACCCACACCTATTCGCACCTATGTGTGAATGTCCGCCTATATAAGTAGCCTGGCAGCTTTTTCTGTGCTATGTGCATTCTTTTTGAGTTTCGATTTGTTCTTTGCTAGTTGTTGGTGGTGTTTTTGTTGGTGTAGTTTTTGTTTATATTGCTTAATATTATTATGCATTGCATGCAACATTGCATTCCCGCCTTCCTATTTACGAGTAAATGTTGTTGCAGAACATTCAATATTTGTACTTTTGGCGCTGCTTGCTCAACGCCTTTTGGCCATTCGTCTATGGGCGTCGCACAGTGAACAAAATGTCGAAAAAATTTCATAAAAATTCTGTTATTACGAGTATTTTTATATCACACTAAAATTGGGATTAATAGGAAAAAATCTTGGATGGACCTACACTGTATTGCTATCAGTTTAGAAGTTATACACACTAACATAGTCATACTATTCTAGCAATTCATAGATCTTCATCTCGCCTCCGACACTCGCCTTATATGAGTATTAGGGAAAAAGCACTTCTCTCTGACCATATGTATCTCACACAATGGTCTCCCGGTTGATCCGCATTCCGCAATATTTAAAATACAAGGGGTACTATTTATATTTCGGGAATAGCGAATAATAACAAACATTTTTAAATGAAAATGGATTTATTGTTTTTCAAAATATTCCCCCTCATGATCACTTTTGCATTCGTTCAAGCCATTTGTCGTAGCAGTTTTTCCATTCCTCTTGAGACACCTCCAAAACATGGTTTTTGAACGCTTCAACTGCTTCTTCGGCGCTCGTAAATCGTTGACCACGCAGTTTACCTTTGATATTCGAGAACAAGAAGAAGTCATTGGGTGCCAAATCAGGACTTTACGGAAGATGAGTCATCAATTCGATGTTTTGACTGCTCAAAAGTTCACCTGTTTGACGAGGTGAGTGAGAGCTCGCATTGTCACGATGGAGAATTATTCGTCTTTGGCGGTGGGTTTTACGAATTTCTCCGAAGACTTCCGGCAAAAAAATGGTCCTGTACCACTCAGAATTGACCGTCCTACGTTGCTCAAGCGGCCACATGACCCATTCGGCCGAAGAAACAGGCGATCATTTGCTTCGCTGTGCTTCTTCCAAGAACAACTTTTGTTGGAATCAGCTCGTCTTGGAATACCCACACTGTCGATTGTTGTTTTGTTTCCGGCTCATACGCATATATCCATGATTCGTCACCTGTCACGATTTTAGACACGTCTTTTGAAGCACCAGGGTCGAACTTTTTAATCATTTCCTTACACCAATTGACACGAGCCTCTTTTTGAGCGATTGTCAAATTATGTGGGATCCAACGCGAACAAATCTTTTTTACAGCCAAATGTTCATGCAATATTGAATGTATGGAAGTGGAAGTAATGCCCAAGGTGTCCTCTATCTCACGATATGTCACATGACGATCTTGCATTATCAGTTCACGCACTGCATCGATGTTTTGTGGCACAACAAACGATTTTGAACGACCTTCACGGAGTTCGTCGGCGACCGAACTACGACCACTCTATCTCACGATATGTCACATGACGATCTTGCATTATCACTTCACGCACTGCATCGATGTTTTGTGGCACAACGACGACATTCACGGAGTTCGTCGGCGACCGAACTACGAGCACGATTGAATTCACTGTACCAGCGATATACTGTGGTTCCTGATGGTGCTTTATCGCCATACAAAGAACTGAGTTCATCGACACATTCTTGTTGAGATAATCCACGTCCAAAGTTGTGAAAAATAATCCAACGAAAACCTTCTCTTGAAATTTCCATTTTTTGGCCAAATTGATTTTCATAACTCACTGTAAACAAAACAAATAGCACTTGTACATCAACACGT